>PVLA01000607.1:0-18878 GCA_004027455.1 Hydrochoerus hydrochaeris
AACATGGGAACAAAAGTCATTTAAAATCTCCAAGAAATATTAAATGCATGACTGTGATTCCAAATTGCCATTTAGTATGCTTTGTATTGCGGGATGTAAAACTAACCCCCACCTATGAAATGTTAAGCTGACACCCACCCAAGACAGTCAAAGCCTGCTGTAACTCAATATCCCACTACTTTCTGGTTGTGCCAAAAAAATAAAACAACCAGAAAATGACTTTACCTCTAAAAAAATCATTTATACTTAAAAAAATGCGATGAAGTGGGAGTCCCTCCTTTTTAAAAATGTTTCTAGAGCTACTAAAGAACTTGCATTTACAAAATAGTCAATAAAAATATTCCTCTGGGTTGTACAAGAAGGGAGCCAGGGACCACTGAGAAAACACTCTGTGTGGTCAGTCTGCACTCTTGTTTCTCATTTCTCCATTTTCCGCAGGTAAATCTTCCAAGGTTTCTTGATGAGCCACTTTGGCTTGTTCTCCCTTTGCTCCCCTTTTCCCTTTTCCTTGCATTTTTTTGTCCGAAGATTTATTGTTTCCCCCTACCTTTTTTGGCTTCGTTTCCACTTTTGTAGGAGCAGAGTTAGCCAGCCTCACCTATCTCCTCCTGGACTCCTCCTTCACCGCCCCTTTGGCTGAGCTGACCTTCCGCTTGGGCGTCTTGGCAGCGGGTGCAGAAGCTGTAGCCGGAGGTGCAGGGCATCCTTGTGGAGCGGTTGGCCACTGCTAGTCCTTACTCCACCAGAGCTGCTGTTTTTTCAATTTTGAGAGATTCCTGTGCTGGTGAAGATGCTTGACATATCTGGAGCTAAGTGAATGACAGTAATGCTCATCAAATAATGATTCAGCAATGCAGTCTACTTTTCCATCAGTCCAGTGGTCACTCAGACGATTGGATTTTCAGAATTTCAATACTATGGTTTACCATTTAACAAATACAATAGTAAGGATAAACATAAACAATAGTTTTATGTCCCTGCACCTATCACCATACCTGGCATGTAGTTAGCTCCCAATAAATATTTAAATAATTAGACAAGGCACTACAACCGCATACCATTCTTTTTCCTCATCCTCATATCATAAAATAGAATCAGTGTTTAAAGGGAATGTAAGTTGATACACCAATTTGGCATCCTGCAGCTATATAATATAGTTTAAGTAGGAGAAGCATATGTATTTATGTCAGAAATGAAGGAGTTGAACTTACTGACCCTCTCTGTATTCTCCTTTTAAATTGCATGTCAAATAATAGCTTTGATTCAAAATAGAGGTCAAGGAAACATTTGTCTGAAGTAGATGTTCATTTCCTGAGTGGAAATCCACCCAGAATGAAGGAGTATAATTTTGTGGAGTTTATCCTCCTTTTACAAATCATTATTTAATTAATATTGTTTAGTCTTTAAGAGGATATTGGATTCTGTTCATTTCTGTCCAACTTTAAGTAACAAACTGTCTTTTGTTTTTTCACACATATTTTAGTATTTCTGTGTAACGCCTCTGTAGATTGTATGGTGTGAGCGTGTTTCATTTGAATGAAAATAACAGAAAAGCATTTCTAGAATTTCAAAGCATTAACTATGTTATCTATATATGTATATCTTTGTCAGTATGCCACATGGTTTTTGATGTATTTAAAATGGCTAATCTATGAAGTTTAATAAGAAAGCTTTCCAAAAGTTGAAAAATGTTTTTATACTTTATATTACTAAAAGTAGTAGCTTTGATCTTCTATCATTCAAATATCTTAAAAAATAATCCTTTATCATTTTCATTGTAAGTAATTTTAATGTTTGTCTCTTGAAGACAAATTTTGTTTCCTTCACACCCTTAAACATTTGTCCCAAAGTCATGTAATAAGATCCTCAGCTCTTTGTTTATTAGTTTGTTATATAACTTGTGAATAGAGAATCAGCATTTGTATAGATACAAAGCTTTACAAAGAATTCTGAGTTCTTTGCAATATTACCAGTTGCTTTGTTATGGTTGCATTACTCTTAAATTTTTAGAACTGTGAAATTTGGTCTGCATTACCAACATGGGCGCAGGCAACTCTGGTGATTGTATTTGTGATATGTCCTGCCAGTCTATCTAGGGTTCAGTTGCAACATTTATGTAATTGAAGAAGTGGCCTCTTCCTGAACTGGAAGTCAGCTCTCCTATTAAAATGACAGATTCATAGTCCCTTCCACCATTCTGAATTATCATGTTCCCTGCTGGGGATGTGGCTCAGTGGTAGAGTGCTTGCCTACCTGGCACATGTGAGGCTCTAGGTTCAATTCCCAGTATCCCTCAACCAAGGAAAGAAAGAAAGACGTTTTAAATTATTATGTTCCTACTCAGATCTATGTGTAAAGAGAAAGTAAAAACAGATTAGTTGAAATTTTTCCTCTGAAGTAATCTGGCAAATTTAGAGAATTTCAAAAAAATGTTGGGCATAAGCATACAACGTTTTTCATTTCAGGTGTGTGGGAGGTTTTTCAAAATACCTTTTGTAACAAATATTTCTCTGCTTTTCTAAGTCCTTTGTTGGAATCAGCACTTAGAAACTAACTACCTGGGTGCTGTTGATTCTTGTCAGGTATTTCTTCCTTCAACTACGCTGTCTTAATGCCTGTGAATTAGAAGTATTCTTTATTATAGTGCTAGATAAATAAATGCCTATATAGACTATAGCATAAACAGATTGCATGTAGAATCTGGATAATTTTTTGTCTGTTTCTGTTTACAAAGTTTTCCTTTTACTTTCGGTATTCCACATACCAAAATTTTCTGAAAAAATTCAGAGTGGCTAAGTGTACTGAAATCTAGCTTCAAGTGGATTTTTGCTGTAATTTAGCAATAGTATCTGCGACTCCCTTACATATTTTCACCCAATATCAGTAACTATTTTCAAACCTTTAATTTCATTTACTTAAGGCTGTTCACATTATGAAAATTAAACAAATTCAATGGATTGTATACATTTTGAATACTTGCTATGTATGAGCACTTACTCTGTGTCCTGGATATGAAAATAAAAATAACAGCCCGTTTATGGTAGCACATGCCTGTAATCCTAGTACTTGGCAGGATTGTGAGGCCAGTCCAGGCTACAGAGCAAGTTCAAAATCAGCTTGGATTACACAGCAGGATCTTGGCTAAAAATAAATAAAATAAAATAAAAAATAAAACAGTAAATACATAGATTTGTAAATCCAGAAGTACATAGCTCCCCCCAGCAGCTTTTTTTCAGACAGGTTTCACAGTTCAGGCTGCCTTGAACTCATTTTGTAGCCCAGGCTGGCCTTGAACTCAGTGATCCACCTGCCATAGCCTCCCGAGCGCTGAAGTGGTTAAGTTCTATGCTATGGTATGAATATATATGTATATATATGTGTGTGTATGTGTATGTATATATTCTATCTGAGGATGCCAAAAAAGTTACAATGTGGAAATCTCCTTCACGTATTTTCATTTTATTTATTTTTTTGATACTAGGGATTGAACCCAGGAGTGCTCTGCCTTTGAGCTGTATTTCCAGCCCTTTTTATTTACTTATCTGACCACTTGTTTTTGCAGTACTAGAGTTAAAACTCAGGACCTTTGTTTGCACAGAGCTTCATCCCAAGCCCTTTTATTTTTTACTTTGAGACAAAAGTCGTCAAACTGGGCTCAAGTTTATAATCTTCTTGTCTTAGACTTCTCTGCCTGCTGGGATTCCAGGCTTAGACTTCTGCACCTGACTCTTGTGTGTGTGTGTGTGTGTGTGTGTGTGTCCTTTATAAAGACATTTATTTGTTTCATTTAAATTGCTTACCTTGTCAGATTAAAAAATAAGAGGCAAACTGGTTTACATTTTTAAAATAGGTCATCCCCTAGTTCCATTAAAAACAATGTAATACAAGCAGTCTGTATATCTTGCTGGTGAATTCACATAATACTTTAGTTCCCTCATCCTTTGACCTTATCCTCTTGAATTTTTTGTTTGTTTGTTTGTTTGTTTGTTTTCTTCTCTGTTTTGGCCACTAGCTACCAGAGTAGAGTCTGGTTGGGGCATAGTGGTGTGGCTATTTAGTGTGAACTGTTTTATTACTCACCCTTACGATCTGTTCCCATTACTCCTAAAATGAGAAGGTTGAGATTTAAGCCCTGAGCTTTGGGTCCAACTATATTTTTGCTTTTTAAAACAATGTTTTAGGGCTGGGGATTTAGCTCAGCAGCATAAGCACCTGCCTTGCAAGCACGTGGTGGTGAGTTTGATCCCTGGTACCGATAAAAAATAAATAAATAAATAAATAAGAAAAACCCAATGTTTTAGCCAGAGGTGGTGGCACATGCCATAAATCCCAGTAGGCACAGGAGACTGAGGCAGGAAGTTTGAGCCTAGCCTGGATAATTTTGTGAGATCCTATCTCAAAATTAAAAATGAAATAGGGCAGAGGATGTAGCATGTAGCACAATGCAAAGGCACTGAGTTTAACTGTTGTACCATAAACAAACAAAACTCAGAGATATAATTGAGATACAGTAAGCTCACATATTTAAGTTGTATGATTTGCTAAGTTTTGACATAATTATATACCTATGAAATTGTCAGCATAAAGTAATAAATATATCCATAATTCTCAAAACTTTCTTAAATCCCTATGTAATCCCTCTTCTTGACCCTTTATGGTCCCCAGTCACTAATCTTTTTCACAATTTAGTTTGCATTTTCTAGAATTTTAAATAAATGAAATTACATGTAGTGTATTCTTTGGTCTGGTGGCTTTTTTCATCTCCCCCAACCCCCCATTTCATTATAGGGGTTTGAACCCATGGCTTTGGGTTTTTAATTTTTTTTATTTTGAGACAGGGTCTCACTAATTTGCTAAAACATCAAGATAGGCTAAAACTTATGATCCTCATCCCTCCGTGTTCCCAAATGCTGGGACTATAGACATGTGTTCTTGTGCTGGTCTTTTTTATCTTAATTGTGAGATTTATCCATGTTGAGTATAGCATAAGTCCTTTCTTATAGCATAGTATTTAATTATAGGGTTATAACAGTTTTGTTTTCATTTATAATTCGTAATCATAATTTTTTTTTTGGTACCGGGGGTTTCGAACTCATGACCTAGCACTTGCCAGGAGATGCTTATGCTGATGCCATTGAGCTAAATCCCCAGCCTTATTCATAATTTTTGTGTTATATTTAGAAAATATTTTCTAAACTCCTTAGGAAATATTTTCAAAGTCAGTAAGATTATCTCTTGGGATTTCTTCTGGGAGTGTTTTATTTTTTAGCTTTGTTGAGGTATAATTTATGAACCATAAATATTACAGCCTGACTTTTAAATGCACTTGTATTGTTATGTGATCATCTATCCCTACAATCTAGTTTGAAAGGCTGTAGTCTGGCATGGTGGTGCATGTTTACAATCCCAGCACTTTAGAGGCTGAGGCAGGAGGATTACTGTGAGTTCCAGGCCAGCCAGGACTACAAAGTCAGTTTATTTTTATTTTAAAGAGGGTAAAACAAAACAGAATAAAGCCAATCAGAAGAAAACAATGTGACACAGATTTCAAAGCAAGACAACAGGAGATCAACAGTGGCTACTATAATGTCTGTTTTCTTCAAAATAGATGTCTGTATCTTCACACACAATGAATTCATACAAAACCAAATAGTATAAAACTGGTCAAAACTGAATAATGAAGGCATTGCAGGCCTTCAAAACCAAACAATAGGAAAATCAACAATGATTACTATAATGTTTTGTGTTCTGTTCTAAATAGCTGTCCATGCCTTCATGTATGTTGAAATTAAATAATACAAAACAGACTAAAACCACTCTGAACAAAGAATAAAAGCATTACTGGATTTCACAGCATGACCATGGGAAATCAGTAGTGGCTACCATAATGTCTCTTTTTCTTCAAAGTAGCTGTTCATTTCATCATGCATAGTACAATTGATTCTCATAAACTGTTTAGGAGAAGTTTTAGACACATAGAAGCCTCAAAGTGAGTTTAAGGCCAAGATGAACTCCATAGAAAAAAAACCTTGCCTCAAAAAGACAAAAAAATTTTTTTCCATGGCCTCAAAATTTGAGCTAAATTTCTATTCTCAGCCCCTGGCAATCAACTGATTTGCTATTTCCTTTTAGTTTTGTGTTCAGTAAAAATTTCATATAAATAGAATCATAAAAAGTGAACTATAGTCTTTTGTGGTTAGCTTTCACATAGTGTGAAGTTTTGAGTTTCATCTGTTGCATGTATCAGTATTTCAGTTTTTTGATGGATGAATAGCATTCAACTTTATGGATACCCTATATTTTGCTTATTTATTCACTAGTTGTATTAACTTTTGTTACTTGTAGCAAATACCTAAAATAATCAATGTCAAAAGGTTTATTTTGGGGTAGTTTTGTAGATTTCAGTCCATGGTTGGTTGCCCTGTTGCTTTTGAGCCTGTGGTGAGTCAGCACATCATAGAGCACATAGAGGAGGGAGCTGTGCACACTGTGGTAGTCAGATAATGAAAGACATAGGAAGGGGCTAGGACCCCAGCACCCCCATCCAGGGCGTACTGCAGTAATCTAACTTCCTCCCATTAGACCCAGCCTCAAAGGGATTCCACTACCTTCCAATAGTCGCATTGGCTAGGGCCAAAGCCTTTATTTAGCATGTGAGCCTTTGGGAAACATTTATCTAAAACAAAGCATTAGTGTAAGATTATTTGTTATTTTCATATTCAGGCTATTATGAGTCATCCTTTTATGAAAATTGACATGCAAATCTTTGGTTTTTTTTTTTTTTATGTCCTTGAGTAGATATTAAGAATGGAGTCACTGAATCATTTGGTTAGGTGTATGTTTAGTTGGGGTTTTTTTTGTTGTTGTTGTTTGTTTGTTTGTTTGTTTGTTTGTTTTTAGAAACTGCCAAAACTGTTTCCAAAGTATTTGTACCATGTTGTATTCTCCCAAGTAATTTATGAGAGTTTGTTTCTTTACATTCTCTTCAGAACTTTCAGGTATTTGTATTATAACTATTTTATGTTATTTTATTTATTTTTTTGGTACTGGGGATTGAACTCACAACTACACGCTTGCAAAGCAGGTGCTTATGCTGCCGAGCTAAATCCCCAGCCCTCTATACCATTTTAGAAGATGTGTAATGGAAGTGACAGAGACATATGTATCCCACAAATCTTAAAATATTTACTGCTGACAGAATTGTTACAGGAAAATACTTAACCACTGGTACCAATGATGTTGTCTGCTAGTAAAGACAGTTTATTTTTTCCTTCCCAATAGGGCATGATTTTTATTTATTTATTTTGCCTTATTTCACTGAATAGAATAACAATGAACAGAAGTGGTAAGAGCAGACATTGTTCACTTGTTCCTGGTCTTGGGGAAAACTGTTTAGATTCTCATATTTTTCTCTGGATGTGAGTTGAAGGACTTGCAGATGCTGTTTATTAGATTGAGGAAGTTCTCTCTCTTTTTTTTTTATACCAGGGATTGAACTCAACGATCTCGCACTCGCCATGCAGGCGTTTATACCACTGAGCTAAATCCCGGTTTTATTCACAGTTTGTGGAGAATTTGTGTGAGGAGTAGATGTTGGAGTTTTTAATTTTCTTTGTGGAGATGATACTCTTTTGTTTGTTTTTAGTAAGTATGGTAAACTACATGGATTGATTTTTTTTTTTGATAATAAGTCAGCCTTGAATTTTTGCATTCATCTTAATTATGTGGTTATATTATCCTTCTGAAGTATTTGATTTGCTAAAAATTTCAGAATTTCCTCCTCTACATTCATGCAGGATATTTTTCTGTGGTTTTCTTGTGAATTCTTTGGTTCTGTTACCAGAATAATATTGGCCTCAGCTGAGAAGTATTATTTTCAGTTTTCTTAAAGAATTTGTATAGAATTGATATTTGTTCCTTTATTGTTTATAGAATTCATCAGGGAAGCTGTCTGGGCCTGGAGGCTTCTTAGTGGGATATTTCAGAACTATAAGTGAGTTTCTTTTAGTTAGTTAGGTTATTTTCTTCTTCACTGAGCTTTGTTTGTTCATGTCTTTTAAGGAATTTACTCATTTCAACAAAGGTGAAATTTAGTGACATAAAATTATAATATTCTGCTATCCTTTTCATATCTGCAGGATCTGTAGTAATGTCACCTCTTTCTTTCCCAAATTTGGCAAATTTTTGTCTGTCTGCCTGCCTGTCTCTCTCCTGTCAGTCTAGCTAGGAGTTTATTTTCCTAGAGTAACAAAACTTTCACTTTATTAATTTTCTCAAAGACCCATCTTTGTGGTTTCATGTATTTTTCTTTTGTTTTACTCCACAGATTTCTACTCTAACCTTACTAACTTCTGGTCATGTCGGACTTCATTTGTTATGTGTTCTAATTTATTTTCTTAAGATGGAAACTGAAATTATCAATTTTTTTTCACTTTCCCTAAATTTCTATGTGTTTTTTAGCTGCATACTTCCATCATTTTAAAATACTTCCTGATCTTCTAATTTCTCTCTTAACCCTTTGGCTTAGAAGCATATTTACTTTCCAAATACTTGAGGGTTTTCCTCACGTCTGTTACTGAATCTCTATAATTTCATTGTTGTAAGAAAATGTGCTTGTTATGATTTTGAATCTTCAAATGTATTGAACCATGAGCTATTTCCCATCCAACTTAAAAAAATAAATTTTATCTTTTGAGACAGGGTCTCACTATGTTGCTAAATATCCCAGGTTGGGCTCTAGCATGTTATCTACTTTAGCTTGCCAGAGTGCTGGGATTATAGTGTGTGCCACCATACTCAGCTCTTGTTAGTATTGAGTTTTGTTCTCTGGTGCATTCAAATAACTTTGAAAACAGATCATTTTGAGAATTGTTTTGAAGCTTAGATTGGAACAGAGCAGTTCAAGGCTAATTTTTTTCAATACGAAGGCAGTATCCTTCATATTGAAATAGGATTCTTCTGAGTATCCTATCCTTTCTCACATTATGGCTTCCCACACTGGCTCATGGGAACATGAACTATTCTCCGCTCTAGTGACCTTTGAGAATTGTTCTCCTTGGTGGTTCTGTTTAGACTTGCGGGGGTCACTGTGGAGATGAAATCATAAGATGCAGATGGGCCTTCTGCAGATTTCTGAAATTTTCTGTGTATATAGCTCTGCTCTCCTTTTTTCCAGTAGTGCTCGGTCCTGCAAATTCAAACTGCCTTGATTTTCTCATATTCCTAACTTTATCTCTTCAACTCAAGACCATCAGCCTTTATTTGTGTTCCCTGCTTTTCACTATCCCTGGAAACTATTTCCAGACTATATGTTAGGACATTTGTAGACCTCTGTAGGATTTTGTTTTACTATTTTTTGGGATCACTATTCTGTACTACCCAGTGTTCAGTGTCTAAGGACTATTGTTTAATATATTTTATTCATTATTCATTTTATTCATTTTTGAGTTTCTTTATGTGAAAGGGTAAAACTCCTTGCTGCTATTCTAGCCAGGTGCCAAACTAAATGACATCAACTATAATACCACTATATTATTCACTAGAAAGGAACTTATGGTGAAAATTACTATTATTTTTGTTGGTGAGAAATTATCAAATCTATGGACGTAAATAAAGGGGGACTTATGGACGATGTTTACAGTTGTAAAATCACTGGCTAAAAAACAAAAAATGATTAAGCATTATAAAAAGAACACTAAATTCAAAGCATTAGAAATATAAATAATAAAGAGGAGTATAAATTAGTGGATTGGGGACAGATGGGGGAGAATATGAAAGAAATGAAGGAACAATAAAACCTAAAGTTGAATGTTTAAAACGATACAAAAGAAGGTACGCCTCTGGAAAGACTTACTTTTCTCTTGTTGCCAATACTCAAAAGTTAGAGAAAGTTTATTGTAGCTCACAGTTTGTTTAAATTTTAGTCCATTATGGCTGCCTCCAAGGCAAGGTGCCATGGCAGAGGAGACAGTTTACAGCAGGCAGAAGGCAGCAAAGCAATGAAGTAGCAAGTAGCAAGAAATGACGGCAGCCTTCTTTCTGTGCTTTATATTCTACCCAGGCTGCACACCCTTAGGGTGGCTAGCATGCACACCCAGAATGAGCCTTTCCATTATCCACACCTAGAACTATAACAAACCAATCAACAGACTAATTTAGCAATTACAAACCCTTAATCCTAATGTCACACACTTAATCCCAGCATTACACACTCTAGATCCAGTTGCCTCTGAAAAGTCCGACTTAGGACCACATAAGGCTTTGAGGAGACATCTAGACACAAGCCATAACAATCATCCAAGCAATAAAATGGCATAAATATTATTTATTCCTTAGTCATTATGAACAAAAGAGGATAGATACACTTACCAGTGCAGCAGATATATAAAAACTCTTAAGAGAAATATTATCAGCAATTTATGCTAATAAAAGTGAAACCCTCAATGCAAGGAATGTCACATCCAAACTGGGGACTGTGGCAGTATTTGAGAAGAAATTATGGTGATCTGAACTCTTGGGCATTAGGACTAGAAACAGAAGTATAAAGATTCAGCAGACATTATTAATTCTGTGAATGGAGGAATAAAGAGAAGCAGAGTTGAAGCTAGTGGTCTTACACCTCAGGAATAACAGGGGTTTTGAGGTAATTGAATTTGAGGTACGCAAGATCAGTGATACCCAGTTCTTCAACTTATAAGAGAAGTCAGGGTAAATTGTGTCTGCCTATGTTGCTACAGGATTGGGTTCTTATTTTTAAAAATCAACATTTTTTCTTTTTGTAAGCATATATTTAAGTATTTCCAGAAATGTAAGACACATTTTTAAAGAAATCAAATTAAACCCTGTATAAATATTAATTACTCATCTCGATTGTTGATACAAGAACAAAATCCCACTTAGAACAGTTCCTTGTGAAATGTATGCTGTAACAGGATCTCTTTTAACTTTTGGCACAGTGACTACCTAACTACTTAGATTTCTTTGGGTGATATGACTGTTACTTAGATTTAGATTCTGTAGAAGTGATTTCTGGGATTGTCTGACCCTGCTGCTAGGCAGCTAGAGCAGCCTTTTCTAGAATACCTGTCATTTAATCAAGTTCCTAGAGTAAAAAAATGAATGGTTCTCAGTTGTGTTAGGTGCTAAATGTAGTATTTTCTCTCCTTGGCCAAACTAAGCTCTCAGTGAACCTAAAAATGGAAGCAAAGTGGTTCCCATGTTTTTTGTTCTATTAGAGAGAAGATAAGGTGATAGGCATCAGGAATTGCTTTTCTTTTTATGCTTTAATTCTTTGATTGGATTTAGTGCTGGTGTTTACCTCTTTAATATTGCTAGTGTTTGCTTAATCCTAGCCTGACCTGCATTATTGTACTATTATTAAGAGCTTTATTTACATTGTCAAAAGTATTTACTGTCTATCATAAGTGGTTACTTTTCTTGCTGATTCTTAGTGAATCTAAGTATATATAAAATCTAAGTATATTTTGAGCTCAAAAGTGAACAATGTGGTTTTCTGTTACATAAGTACATATAGCCTAAATCTTCAAAATGCAACTTTCTTAAGCTTTTAATAGGTTGCAGGTTTAATATAAGCACATAGACAAGTATAATTGCACTTGTGATTTTGAGTCACATAATTATTTTTTTGTACTGGAAATCGAATTTAGGACCTCATGCTTGCCAGGCAGGCACTGTGCCACTGAGCCATATCACAGGCCTTCACATAATTATTCCTAACAATTTTAGTTATTCCTTTTAATATCCTGGAAAGGTTTATGCTATGGTCCAGTATTTTTTTTTTTTTGCCAGATATTAACCGAGCTATCAATTTCTTTTAATCCTTGCTTGTTTAATTGTTAATTTATTAATTTTTAAATAAGGAAATATACCACACGGTTCAAAAATCAGGATGGGTAAAAGGAGAAAGGACAGTAGGGAAACGGGAAAAAAATGCAAGTCAGTTATACTATTAGTGTCTCTTAGTTCATTAAAAAGGAAAATTTGTGCTAATATCAGCTGGAGAAATTTTTATGTCCATATCTTGTACTCTGAGCAGCTACGTTAAAGATAACATGTAATGTATTAACTATTGCTATTCTCTTATTATTTTGTTATGAAATTTGTTTTTACCTTTTTTCCTTCAAAAAAATATAAAAACAAAAATGTATCCCCTAGGAAATTTTGTTTTCTTCTTCCCCATTTACTTCTTACCTTTAGCCCTCTATATATAGCTATATTTAAAACTAATTTCTGTTTATTCTTGTAAGGCTTTTTCATGAAAAAAACAAATTCCAATATGTACTTTTATTTCGTCCTCCTTTTCTTCCAAAAGACAACATATTGTGTACTAGTCTGTAACTTCTTTAAAAAAAATTTTTATGCCCTGTGTTACTTAAGAAAGATCATTATCTTTTTCTACTGCATAGTGTTAAGTTGTGGGTAAACGTCTGACTTTATTCAGCCAGACCCCTATTGCCAGGTTCTGGAATGTGTTCAGTCTTTTGCTGTGATAGATAATTTCATAGTGAATAACCTTGCACGTGTGTTACTTCATATTTATATAGTTGTCTTTTTTGTTGTTGTTGTTACCAGGGATCAAACTCAGGACCTTGCGCTTGCCAGGCAGGCGTTTATGCCGCTGAGCTAAACCCCCAGCCCCTATATAGTTGTCTTGAATGTTTAGATTCCTAGAAATGTGTTTGCTAAATGAAAGAGTAATACATCTGTAATTTTTTCAGGTGTTATTTTATTCTCATCATATGAGTTGTACATTTTTGCATTTCTGCTAGCAATATATGAGGGTGTTTAGAGTATCATTATTCACAATTTGACAAGAGTGGTTGGACTTTGCTCAGGTTTTTACAATTTGATAAGAAATGCTGTCCACCACCAGTCCCCCCCCACACACCAATTTTTCGTAATTTGTATTTCAGTTTTCCTGAATAATGTTCAGGACCTTATCAAGTTTAAGGACTGGTCTATTACCTTTTGCATGCACTTTGTCCATTTTTAAAGTTGATTTTCTCTTTTTCTATAAATTCATTATATGGGTTTGTATGTGGACTTTTTGATAATCTGTCTACTCACTTACTGCTTCCACATTTTTATTTCTTGAAACTTTATAAAGTATACTTTAATATCTACAAGAGCTGTTTTCTGTTTTTCAGAATTTTCCTGTATGTTACTGCTTTTTTTAAAATAAGATGTTTGGAATCAGTCTATTTAGTTCTTTGAGGAAGAAAAGTACTTTTTGGGAGGATTGTGTCAGTTATAATGCCCTTAGAAGAATTGAGACCTGTCTGATGATTGGTCTATCTTTCCAAGAATATAATTATAACATTCTTTATGCAAGTCTACTTTTCATTTCTGTACACACTTTAAAAGTTCTGGTTAGGTAAAAATGTACAAGTATTTCATTTTAATGCTTTTGGAAGTGAGATCTTTTATATCTGTTTTATGTACATGTGTTTTTGTAACATGTTAATGTCATTTATGTCTAAATATTAGTTTATAACTTACCATCACACTGAATTCTTGTAGTTTGTGGTCAGCGATTTTTAACACTTTGTTTTCAAGCACAATGGAAAGTAGTAATGACTATGGTGATGATGATTACTACAGAAGTCTTAGTTGAGAGAACTTAGCACATTAAACTTTTTTTCTTTCTGCTACAGACACATAGTGTGATTAACTAGCAAATTGAAAAGGGATGTCTTACTTTTCTCTGGTTGCTGGACAAAGTACCCAACACCAAAGTTAAAGAGGGAAAGGTTTATTTAGCTCTCAGTTTGTAGAAGTTTCAGTCTATAATCATGTAGCACCAAGGTAGGATGGCATACAGGGGCAGCACATCAAGGTGGCAGAAACAGCAAAAACAAGAGCAAAAGTGGGGAGAGCAAGCCTCCTTTCTTCCCTTATAATGTACACAGGCTGCCTGGGTGTGGTGCTCATACCATTGGGATGCTCTTCTCTTCAGCAGGCTCTGGATGTTTACAAAGTGAGGACGCTGCCCCCCTGCTGAGTCACTTAGTTAAACTTCTAAACTTGTCAAGATGACACAGTGAATAACATCTAGAGTCCTATACACTAGGATGTAGACCTGCTGAGTTACTTAAGCTTCTAGACTTCTCAAGTTGACACAATATATCAACCATTACACAGACTTTTTTTTTTTACTTGAAATTTCAAGGTTTTACTTGGTGAAAATAGACATATAGTATGATAAAGGTGATGTGAAATTGAAACACTTACTGGTGTAACACCTTAATCAGACAATGGATTTACTGTGTTTTTGGATGGTTTTGGAATATATTTATAATGCATCTCACAGAAGCTTCATCAAGTGTAGAACATTCTCATGGGTTTTTTTTCTTTATACAGATAGCAACGTTCCACTAATTTAAATGTTTATGAACAGGTTTATATGGTAAATGAACAATACTTTGTGTCAGAAAACTTTATTTTTTAATTTAATTTAATTTAATCCAGGAATCAAACTCAGGACTTCTTACTTGTAATTATGTAGTGAAAATATTTGACTTGCTGTATTAAAAATTTAGGTCTTAAAGCTAAGCGACATTGTCTTTAATGTTAAAAGGTATTCACAGAGGTTCAGAAAAATTTAACCTACTTTGTCTTTTCCTGAGGGAACACTAGAGTATTTGGCTGTTTCATAAAACACTTTTGTCACTGTTTCCTCCATTTTTCTGGTATTTAAATACTTAAGTATATATGTACTCTACATAGTGAATTCTGTGTTTTATGTTGTTTTTTTTGTCTGTTTTGAGGTATATCTATACCTCTATATACCTATACCTCTATATATCTATAATTCAGGCTGGCCTTGAACTCACTGTGTAGCCCAGACCGGCCTCAGATTCCTGGCAGTCCTCCTGTTTCAGCCTCTTTAGTGCTGCAGTTACAGGTGTGCACCACCACACCCAGCTCTGTATCATTTTTGAACTTTGTAACAGCTCTAATCATATGTATACTAAACTTTTCTGATTTACTTTTCTGATTTTTAAGTAGAGTTGAATATTATACAATATTCTGAAGAGTGATAGCTCAGACCCTCCTTTCTCCCTGTTCTTTTCTCTGTTCTTCTGTTCCTGTCCCCTTTCTTTCCCCTAAATAACAGATGGAAAGATTTATTTGAAAAGTGTTTTCTAGAGTCCTCTGTAATGCAGTATATTTAGATTGCTGATTCTTTTGTATATATGCTTGTAGTTTAGTATGAGAAAGCTGAAAATGGGAGTGCATGTAAACTTTCATAGTAGATTTTAGTAAAGACTTTTATGTTCCAGCAATCGATGATAATAAATAAATAGGATGATATGAATGTCTTGGTATTGGGGCAATTGCAGTCATTCCTGGGTTTCCATTGGTGATTGGATACTAAAATCTGAGGATGCCCATCAAGTCCGTTATATAAAATGGTATAACGTTTGCATATAACCTATATATATATCCTACTGTATACTATAAATTATCTCGATTACTTATAACACCTAATCTAGTGTAAATGAAGAAAGTTGTTTAGGAAATAGCCACAAAGAAAGAATGTTTAACAGAGCATTTTTTTGTTAATACTTTTGATCTATGGATCTGAATCAGTGTATACACAATACTGATTATATAAGTTTATTATAAAAGAACTAAGATGATAGGCTATTAAAAACAAACTGAAGGGCTGGGGATTTAGCTCAGTGGCATAAGCACTTGCCTGGCAAGCACGAGGTAATGAGTTCAATCCCGGGTACAAAAAAAACCAAAAAAAAATGAATGACACTTTATGAGAAAGAATGCTGATAGTTTAGTCCAATAAAGTCAAATTACATTCATTTTCTGTTTCCCTACTTGATGAATACTCTTGTTAAAACTATTCTCATGCAAAATATGTGTACATGTAGATTTTGGTAGAGTTTGCCTTTTACTTGTAAATTTGTCAACTGTTAACTATTAGTTGCCAATCTTTACTTGATAGTAGCCAAAAGGTCAAGAAGTGATTCAGTTTCCATTTCCAGTCTTATTTCCTGTGTTATCACTTGGACAGCCCTTGCATATGGCTTTATTAAGCATTATTATACTAGTACATCATTTGGAATTGGTATTTTTCTTGAATGGAAACAGTAGAATCTATGGTTTTGATTGTTGTTTGGATTAAACTGGATATTAGTGCTGGGAAGTTTAATTTCATTAGTGTATCTGTGAACTACTGTTTCATCTATTTTTTAAAATTTTATTTTAAAGAGAATAAAATGGAATAAAACAATAAAACTAATCAGAACTATGAAAGTGATATAGGACTTCAAAACAAGATAATAGGAAATCAACAGTGTCTCTTGTTTTCTTCAAATAGCTGTCAATACCATTAGACATAATAAAATCAAACAAAACAAAACAACAAAAACAATCAAAACAAAACAATAAAAGTGTACAGGGCCTCAAAACCAGATAATAGGAAATAACAATGGTTATTATAATGTATCTTATTATCTCCAAAAAAGCTGCCCATACCATCAGACAGAGTAAAATCAAACAATACAAGACAGGATAAAACCAAACCTAACAAAACTATGAAAACAATTCAGAAATTCAAAACAAGATCATAGGAAATTAGCAGTGGTTACCACCTTCCCTTTTTAGATATTTCCTCCCTTATCACTTTCACAATATCTATTGTACATTTTGGATTCCACTAACTGCTTCAGTTTTTTATGGTAGGGAGATAACACAATGCTCACTCGTACGAGTCCAAACCATTTCACCCATGAGCGCCATCTCAGGTTGCATCAATTTACCTACAAGAGCCTCTAGATTATCCTTCTTTATGGCTGAGTAGCTTTCCACTGTATGAAAATATCATATCTTTCTTATCCATTCTGTGATTGATGGGCAAGCCACCCCTGCTTTTTTCTAGTTTCTTAACGCATGAAACAACTGTTTTCTCTCCATTGACTTTTGGTCTGTGAATTTCTTTTAGAGTTAAATGTGTTTTGTGTATACAGCATATTGATGGATCTTGTTTCTTGATCCATTCTTCCTGTTTCTCTTTAGTGTGAATTGAGGCCATCTATATTAATGGTTAGTCAGCATGCCTTGGCTTGTCTCTGCTATGCTATCCTCCTGCTGTTGAACCACCCCCACTTTTCCCTCCATTCAATTGCCTGCCCTGTTGATTGATCCCCCTCTGCTGTTGTTCTTGGAACCGTGGTCATCTTTTTCTCTCTAGGTTATCTTTCAGCACTCTTTGTAGGGTTGGTTTGGTGGTCATCCTTCAGTTATTCTTTATCATGGAAGTGTCTTATTTTTCCATCAGTTTTGAAAGATAGTTTTGCAGGGTAAGTCAATCTGGGTTGGAAGTTGTTTTCTTTCAGGATGTGAACACTTTGTTCCAAGCTCTTCTTGACTTGATGGTTTGTGTTGAGAAGTCTGCTGTGATTCTGATGTGGTTTCCCTTATAGGTGATCTGTTTCTCTTCTCTAACATTCTTTAATATTCTGTTCTTGTGCTGAATTCCTGGAATCTTGATTATTATATGTTTGGGTGTAGATTTATTTTGGTTATGGCTAGTTGGAGTCCTGTATGCCTCACATATCTGAATGCCAGGTCCTTTTGCCATGTTTGGGAAGTTTTCTGCTATTACATCTGTAAATGGTCTTTTTAACGTCGTTTGTGTTGGGCCCCACTTTTTTGCTGATACATCTCATTCTTAAATTATTTGTTTGTGTTGTCTTGAAGCCATTGAATTGTTATTTCCTGGTTCTTTGTTATTTTTTTAAAATTTTATTTAAAGAGGGGGAAGCAAAGCAGAAAAAAGGGTAGAAACAATACAGAATTGAAAAAAAAATAAACAGTAAGAAATCACTGTTTGATACATTACATATTGTCTTCTTGGATATAGTTGTTCAGGTTACAAAATTAAAGCATACAAAGTGGACATTCAAACAGTGAGGCTGCAAACAGTTCTGTTCACTGATCCAACAAAAACTTAGTAACATGGTTATCAATCCTACACACTTAAGTATACATACAGTTATCTCTTTTAGAGCACTTTTCCTCCTCTTGCTTTTTTTTTAATTGTTTTATTTAAAGAAAAATTTTTGAAACGGAAAGAGGGTAGAAACAATACAAAATCTCAAAAACAAAACAAAAAAAATAGTAACCAGTAAAAATCACTAGTTGATAATTATATACTTTCCTCTTAGATGCAGTTGTTCAACTTACAAAAGTAAAGTCCACAAAGTGGACATCCAAACAGTGAGACTGCAGTCAATTTTGCTCATCCGTCCAACTAAAACTTTAGCAACATGGTTATTAATTCCACACATTCAAACATACATGCAGTTATATCCTTTAGAATATTCTGTTTTCCTTTATAATAACTATAATCCATTCTCGTAAACTACTTAGAAGTTCTACACATGTATAAGTCTCTACACATATACCTAGCCTTTCTGTATTAGAGGGAGAAACAAATCAAAACAAGTCAGCAATACAAATTCCTAGAGAAACACAAAATGAAAAGAACATACAAAAACACAACATTAGGTGATCTACGGTAGTCACAATGATGTCTCTAGTTATTTTCAATAAAATTGTCTATATTGTCAAATATAATATAAACTTAGCATTGCTTTACATTATTAATAAAATCTAAACATTGGAGACATTATAGGACTTCTAAGGCAGATAACAATCAAACCAGAATGGGTATCCTATTGAATCCTGTCATCTTCAGAGTAGTTGCCCCTACTCTCAGACTCGATACTCTCAAGCATACCAGATTCAAATAAAATCAGTCAAGATAAAACAGTGATATAACCAATCTTATCTGTTTTATCTCTGCCATGCTATTTTTCTGTTGTTATTTGTTTACC